>BMAO01012525.1:0-39187 GCA_019973975.1 Trichonephila clavata
ATTGAGAACAAAAGTTAGTATGGATTTGAACATTTCAAACTAATATTCCCTACTAAAAATTCCTTGTTGAATTTTAATAATTATTTTTACAGCTATGGAAAAATATCAAAATTTTTAAAACTATTAATTTAAGATTTTTAGAAAAAAATAACTAGTGCTCTCAGATCGAAATCCATACTAACTTTTAAAGAACACATATATATATATAAATTCTACAAAAATTTTTCAATATTATCTTGAACAGAAAAAATCCTTGGGAGAAATATATCCTCAAAATTGAAAAGTCTGAGAAAAACACAGTTAAAGTTTCTAAAGGCATAAAACAAAAATTAATAATGCCTCTAAAGATCTAATTAAAAAAAATGTTTTTATCCAAATTATGTACACTGTATCAAAACACTACTTTAACTAAATATGTTATATGAGGATACATTTTTTTTTTTTTACATTTAAAATATGTTTTACATAAAATTGATAGCATTTGTTATATATATACGATGACAGAGATTACTCAGCCTAATCTTATCATGATGCTTTCAAAAAAGTTTTGAAACACTTATAAAAATAATAATGATACAAACTGAAATTTAGAAACCCCCAGGTTTGTACGTATAACATCTAATTTTTTCTCAGTTTTAAGTCGGTGCAATTTAAAAAGTTTGATTTTTATTACATGACTTGAAATTATTTTACTATAGTGTTATAATACATTTTGTAATATCATAGATAAATTCAGTTATATTTGTGTATACGGAATACTTGAACTCAATAAAGTCTCATTGTAGTATCAGCTGAAAAAAGGCTGATTTTAAGTCATATAATTTTCAGTAGTATTCCACCTCTTCCAAATATTGTCTTTTAGTAACACAAGAATGTTTTGAGCCCGGCAATTTCTCAATAGGAAAAAATTAATGAAAGCAAAAAAAGCTTCTAAGGATTTAACTATGTGTAAAAACACAAATATTGCTCTTTAAAAATTAAAAACCTCGAAACATAACTGAACAGAAACGATTTTAGTAGTAAAAGTAAGAGTTAATAGCCATTTCACTGAACGAACCGATTATTCTCCCAAATATCTCTCTTTATATATAAAAAAAATTTCATGATGCTGTAAAAAATTTATTTCAAGGTTTTTTTTTAGGTGAAGTTAACAAAAGAAACTACATCTTTTTTACAGAATGGAGCAAACTCACAGTTTGGACGAATTTACATTTATGATAGGGAGGCTTTGCATGAACGTGCAAAAATAGTTAAACGTGACGATGTGTTACAAATTTTACAGCCAATTATGAAGAAAAAACCGTATGAACTACATAATACAAAGAAATTACAGTTTTACAATTTGAGCTGTGATAGAGTTGCATAATTTGTACAATGGGAGTTGGTCCGCCATTAGGCAGATAAGGGAGGGGGCGGTACCTCCTTCCAGTTTTTAATTAAACTTTTAAGAATGGAAAAATGCTTTAAAATGATTGCTAAACTAATCACTCTCTCTAAACTGTCGAATATTGAGATTGTCAACTCTCAGAAAACTTCAAATATATTAAAAACTGATTGGTTATCAGACTCCCTTAACCTTTTCAATAGAATTTTTGCTATTCCTGGTGGGCGCAGTAGCTTAGTGGTTATGGTCACGAGTTCATGTCTGGAGTGTCATGGGCTCAAATCCTGTTGCCACTAAAGACCCTCCGTGTAGATGAGGCCATTCCTCCCAATCATGTGGTAGTTAGGAAAGAGGGATGCCAGCTCAGGTGTCATTCTCGTTACTCGACCGAGGTTGAACATTACGAGGTTTGGGATCAATAGCCCTCTTGTTGCTTTATAGAGCGACACTAATCTCTCTTTCTTTTGCTAATCCTGCTCCAGGCACATAAATTACTTTAATAAACCCTGTAAAAATTTTCATTTATAGTTAATCTTTTATCTTCAAAATTTACATATCTAATATTGATTGAATTTTTTTCCTAATGGGAAATTTTAAGAGTGCAGTCCATTTGTACGTAGCTGCTTTAATTTCGGAAAGGACTTCCTTTCCAAATACAAAAATAACTTATTTTTGAGATCTGTGCATAATTCTCTGTTTTACGAATTTTTTATTCTGCTTATGTGGTCCATTAGCACAGAGTAGTAATTACTTAACAATTCGATTAAAATTTTCCATTATATTCCATTACATTAAAACTGTTTAAATGTAATTTTATAGCAAAAACATGAAGAAAAATTACATTTTTAAAACATTCTCTTTTCATTGAAAATATTTCTATGTATATATAGTTAGGATTTTTCTTTACAGAACCTGAATTAAGATTTTTGAAACATTCACATTATTTTTAGAGTTACTATTGAAATAACAACCAGGCTTCTTCATAAAAATTTCGCTACTTTATTAATATAAGTCCACTTCTAAATTATACTTTCTAAAAAGTCCAGTTGAGGTAGGGATTCTTGGGAGCTTCCCAAATCGAATAACAAAAACTAAACTTTCGTAACATCAAGAATTATTTTGAAGATTGTCGAATTTTAGATATCCATAATAATGTTTATGGTAAATTTTACATCTCGCCATATTGACATCAATAGGAGTATTGTAAAGTTTTCATATGCAAGAGTATATTTTTTTAATTCTTGATTATTTTAGGGCCCCGGTGCATGGCATCCATTGACCACTCCCTGCAGAAGAGCTTTCAGTCTGGTTGAAATGACAATTCTACAAATGTTTCACTCACTAAGAAAGTATACACCCCACAATAACCCCCTTTTTTCAGTCCCAAAATAGATTCCAATCGCCTCTCCCTGAAATAAACAGCTATCCTATTCATGTGTTTCCCCCACCCTCCTCAACCTTATCTCAAGGTCACTTGACCGTTTCATCTTGGAAACAAATTGTCAGAACTTCCTTTTTTCATTCCAACGAAGAGGGTCCCCTCCCTAACAATAACGTGATCTCATGACGTAGTCTAGGGTTACTTTAATTCTCTTACCCCTCCCCCTTTCAAATAAAAAAAGCAGAATTAGTGTTTCTGAAGTGATTAAAATCATTATTCATGTAGCAAAATATTCTTTTTCATAAAATAAAGTATTCTTAATGTGTATTTATGCACAATTTTCTTCTAAAGTAATATTTTTAAAGTTTTGTACGTAGATTGCATACACGTGGCGCCATCTGCAGTCATTACAATAAAGCTTGCCAAACATGGCGTCCGAGCATTTTGGAAGCAAAGATATATGTATTTTTCTTAATTTAAAAATTTTCTAGACCATTTCTGACATTTTTACATTTCAAGGTGGATTTATATAAGTAATTTACGTTCTCAACAAAAGTTTCATATCCAAATAATGTGATTTCATTAAGTTAAAGTACCCTGACCTTTTCAGTACATTTAGAAGTCCACCTTAAATGTCTACTGTGGTCCTGTACACTATATTATAGTCATAAAAAGCAAGGGTGACCCAACAAGATATTAATTTCTAAGTTTGAATTGTTTTTCTTAATTGACTGGGAAGTGTCCCAATACTTTTTTTGAGCACGTTTTTTAACTTGATTTTTTATTTTCAATTTTAACCATAATTGCATAAGTATGAGTTTTGTTCCAATTATTATTATTTGTATTTACCAAAATAACATTTACTTCCTTTTTTTGGATTTATTTGTTTAAGTAAAATATAATGATCTGCGAGCTGGTAGTCTGTTCCAATACTTTTTTGACAGACTGTAGGTAAATCATACTATTATTTTTGTTAATTATATGTAACTCATTAAGAAGAAAATATATTTAAGACTAAAAATAATTAAATTTCTGAAAATTATTGCACCTTTTCTGATAAAACATTCCCTTAATATTGCATACTAATTTTAAAAAGTAGATCAACATGTTAAAGGCACTTTATACAAAGACAATTAAAAAAAGTATTCAATTTGTCATAAAAAATTGTAATGCAAACTTTTGATTTTGTTCACACTAGCATTAATTTGTGATCCAAGTGTCACATACCCATGCATTATATTTAGTAACCCAGATATAAAGGTGCAATTTCCAATAGAAAACTATCGAGTTCTGCAAAACATTGTACAAACGAGTAAAATTACAGACACATGTTTATTTAGTGCATGGTGTTTTTTTCAGAAAAATTACAATTTTTTTTTCGATGCTTAACATAGCAAGGACATTTAAGCGTTCTGTAGACATGCATACTCGAAGGTATCTCTTTTTTTCTTAATTTTAATGTGCTGAAACAGCACTCAGCACTTGCTATAGGAAGTGCAACTTAAAAAAAAGTATTAAAACAGTTAATACATGTAGAAATATAACTAATTATAATCATTTAGTTTAATTATTAGCCCTTATTATACACTTTATATGTAATTCAATAACTCTTAATAATGGATAATCACATTACAATGAATATATCCTGAAAATTATATATTAATGATTCATTTCCTTAACTTAATAGTGAAATAGTATTTTCATTTATTATTTTAGACCAGTGATTCCCAAAGAGGTCTATATGGACCCCCAGGGGTCTATGACAACCTGCAAGGGGTCCATGTCAGCAAAAAAATAATTTGGGGGTCAATGAGATGTAAATGGGGGTCTGCCATAGCCTAAACCAGATCGTGACTATAATTTTAAACGAAAATTTAATCAAGAGTGTAAACCAGATTTATCTATTTATTTACTAAATTTAATTAGGCTAATTTGCAATTACAAGGCAACCGCATAAATTTTATTTAAAAAGGACCAGCATTTCAGTGCTTCTAACCAGAATCAAGCTAAAGGAATATAAAACTGGACATCTAGAATTTTAACAATCTCTCAATTTGTCACAGACAATATGCCAGAAAAATGATGTTTTCATCTATGTTTAACATTTAAATACCCTTTATTCAGATTTTGAAACTAGGTTTGAGAATGCTTTGACTATATATATTTGGTAATATTATAGTTGGTAATGATTTCATGTTGTCACATTAAAAAATAAAATGTCTGATTACAAAAGGAGCTGATTTTAATAGCCTTAACGAATATCTTAAAGTAAAGTTTAGAAAAAAATGTCAGCAATTTTGGCTTTAAAGAGATATACTTGTTATTTATACCAAATTAGGAACAGCTCAAGAAATTTTTGAATTGCTTTTCCCAGAGAGGAAGAGTTTCAGTGCACTTGCCAATCTCCAAAATAAAAACAGAAAGAAAAAAAAAGAAAGATTGAATATAACAAACCGAGGAGATTTAGGGTTAAACCTAAAAAGATTAAAGCCAAATGTTGAAAATTTGTTATTGAAGCAACAGATTTATCGAACCCATTAAAAACATTTGTGTTATTTTATGTAACAATTGTTTCATACATTAATTAAATTTTAATTTAATTCACATGCATTTCTTAAGTTTTAAACACACTACTTAACTACAGTTAGAAACATAAAACTTTTGAAGTAAGTAGTGCTATACCATCTGTCAAAAAACCTTTAAGATGATTAATTTGCAAAAACTTAATATTAGGTAAGTATAGGGGTCCACACAAAACCAAAAAACATGCAAGGGGTTTATGAGACAAAAAAGTTTGGGAACCTCTGCTTTAGACAGTCATTTCTAAAAAAATTTCCAAATATTTTTAAAGGATAATTATAAACTAAATCAGACAATCAAAGGTGGAGAATGTTATTTTATTAGAAACATTTCAAATATGTTTCATAATATTGTAATATTACATATTCCACACTGTTCCACAAAGAAAAAATTTATACATTTGAATTTTAAGTGTAGATAGGTAAACTTGATGTAAAAATATTATATTTTATAGAAAATTGTTACTTTCTCTCTAAATGCGGAAGTACTGAAAAAAAAATGAGAAACTTCATATAACATTATCTAATCTATCTCTCTCTCTATATATATATATATAAATTCACACTCGTGTGAAGAACAGGTATACCAGCTGGTAGCATGTAAGTACAAAGGAAAAAATTTAAGAACTTTCTATAGCATTGATAAATCGAACCAAAATTACAGGATTATTTCAAATGTCTGACATTTATAATGTTTCACATAGTGTTCAATGTCCCCATTGATAAGCCATACTATTATAAAATATGCAATTCATGAAGTTGTAAAAAAATTCATTTTCACACCAACACATCACAGGATATATAAATACCATATCAACTCTAATATTTTATGTACAAAATGGAAGGGAAAAAAAAGATGGAAAAAAAAAATCATTTTTACCAAAAGATAATTCTCTACATTTATCTAAAACTTTCATATTAACTAATATTCTATATATACAGGCTTCAAGAAATAAACTTTTTTTACAAGTTTAACATGTACTTCAAAAAAATAAGATAAATCAAAGTAAATTTAAACATTTCTAAAAATTGTTACCTTTTGCAATGGTATATTTCCCCTTAAGAATATTTTACTTTAATTTAAAGAAAGAAATGACATTAATTTTTAATAGTAAAGAATAATTATTAATAATTTAGAAATTGGGCACAAGTTCGATATACGGACTTTTTTTGGCACCCTTTTTGGGCGATTCTGCGCCGCCAGATTCTGTCTACACTGTTTTCCGGTCCGGGTCGGGTTCCACGGGGTTTTTAGTTTTATGGCGAATTTTCCAATCAGAGCAGTAATGTTTTTTTTCGGAGAGGGGGGGGGGCTATGGAATTCTCTCTCAGACACCCTTCTTTTCAACTGTTCAGACATAGATATTTCTGGAAAAGAATTCAATGCCTTATTTCCTATTATTTCTTAATATTTATAAAGAATATTTAATTAATTAATCACAATTATTTAATATTTATTAATAATGTATCATATTTATTTAATACTAAAATTAATAATTTTCATTCATTATTTAATATTAAAATTTATAATTAAATTAAAATTATTTATAAAAAATAGTTATTTAATATTTATTAAAGTTTATTTTTAATTATTGATTAGGTTGAATATTCTTTCATTATTAGGTTGTATTTCAATTCTTTTATTATTATTACCTTATTTCTTATTCATATTACTTATTAATATTTCTTTTTAATTACTGAAAAATTATTTAGTTATTGCTTAGGTTGACTTAATTCTGTCATTATTAGGAAATATATTCTTTTATGTGATTAACATTCATTTTTACTTATTGATAAATTATTTCAGTTATAGATTAGGCTGACTATCATTTTTACATTATTATTAATTTACAAAGATTAATTTCAATTTTAAAAACCTTGTTATTTTATATATCTTTAAATATTGTAACCTGTTCCCTCTAACCATGGGACTATTTGCAGTGTTTATCCCAAGTATAAGAAAGTTTTGTCAGAAACAGTTCCTGTTTTATTTTCTAGCAAAAAGGCCACATTTGGGGAGAAAAAGGGAGTATTTAATCTTGATTGTGTTTATGAAATATGTAGGGATAGGAAACTATTTTTAGATTTTGCAAGAAAAACTCATCTGATTAAATTAGAATTTTTTACTGAAATTGTAATGTTCTGATGAAGTTTGAGAAGAAAAATTCTATTTTAGATGGTTAATCATAGATTAGCAGAAATTCCAGGAATAACAAGATATGTGGTTCAACTAAAACCACACATCATGGCTTGTAGTTCAACTAAAACCATACATCTTGACTTGGGGTTCAGTTGCAGCAAACTAAAATTAAATGAGATTTTTCGTCTCACTTATCATTTGATCATGGGAACCAGAACAAAACAGACCAAAGCTTATTTCTATTTATCTTCTGGTACAGTTGCAGACTGGGTGCAATTTGTCATTGAAGTAATTCTATATTATGCAGAAGTCGACAAATCGAATTCAGAGGGGAAGCAGTACACAACAGATCTTGTGAGATTCTAGTCAACATTTTAAAGGAATGGATAGAGCCTGGAACTATGATTTTTCCAACAAATGGAAGGCATTTAAAAATTTAGGACTAGAAGGTTTGATCATTTGACGTTAAATCATAGCCTTCATTTTGTAAATCCAGTAACGAATTGCCACACAAATACCACAGAAGGCACTTGAAAGCATGTTACAGATTCACTCCCTACCTGCAATAGAAAAATAGATTTAAAATTTCATTTGTTGCTGTATATAAGTTTAGAAAATGAAGCAAACAGCAGGGAGCGGATTGTTTCAATAAGTTTTTAAAAATTGTTAGGGACATCAACTGGGCTGAGAGAGAGGCTTAGGTCAAATTCTTTAAAAGGGGAATTTAATCAAGATTTTTTATCACCATGATTTTTATCACAATCTATCTTGCTGACAAGTGATGACTTTGGCCATTGTGTGACAATTTTTTATACATAAAGTGCTGCAAGGTAAGTTAATTCTATTCATATTTATTTTATTCAATGTAAGCAAGAAAGATTCTCCTTATATTTAATTTATGACTTTAATTTTAATGTTAATTTGCTTTAATATGTTAAATTTTAATGTTTCTCTTCTAGGCTTAATGATGATAAATAGAACAATTTGTTCATTACTATTTTGAATCACTTAAAAAAATAGATTTTTATTTTTAAATTAAATGCAGTATTGCTAAAATAATCATTAACTATTTACATTTTAGTTCTATAAAAATTTGTCCTTTCACTACTTTTTTAGTTTAATATTATGTAGGAAAAAAATATTACATGTTTCATTTTTATGCTTCTACTAAAGTTAGAAAGAATCCCCCCCACCATTAATTTTCGTACAGAGGTGGCGGGGGGGGGGAGGTAAACTTAGATCGAAGACAGGAACTTTGCAAAACTGTTTAGTCAGGAGGAAGGGAGGGGGCGGGGGGAAGTGTCGCGGCGTTTCCTGGCGGCTAAGGGGGGGGGGATGCAAACCTGTGCTTCCCTAGGCGACTGTTGTCGCCGGGGAAAAAATTTGGCGATTTTTGAAAAAAGTCCGTATATCGAACTTGTTCCTACGTAGTTGTGTTCGGAATGCATTCTGTCAAAAAAATATAGATAAGGTTACAATTAAATATCACAGTCACCAATTTTAGTATGAGAAAAATGTTTCCCTAAGTCGTGAAAGGGTTAAACAAACTAAACTCCACCAATGCAACTTCTATCTCTCACATCGGTTGACAATCACTGATTTATTATCAAAGAGAGAAATGTGTAAACATAGTTTAAGAAAATATGCAAAACTTACCACTGAAATCAGAGAAATTCAATAAGATGGCGTATTACTGAAATATATTTTAAAAGTTCAGTTCAGTTCAGTTCAATTCAATACTAAAGCCCATAGGGACAGGAAAAATCCTAATGTTAAAGGTAACCGAAATCACCAGGGGCGCTGACATCGTGAGGGACAGGGAAAATTTCCCTTGGTAGCAAAAAGGAAAAATTTTGAATATTGTTTTTCATGCTAAGTAATGAGTGTGTTCGTGTAGTATTTTTGTTTGGAAAAGGCAAATTTTCTTTGGCATCGGTAAGTATTTTTTCCCCATTATTTAATGATTATTATTGAATATCAACATTGTTTTAAAAACTAATTCCGTATTGCTTTTTTCTTTATTATAATGAATCATTTTTAAAAAAATAAAAACCGGGTGTTTTCTTTGAGGTTCTGGATGAATTCAGATTGATTTGTCTTTTGAACCGATTTTTGTGTCAAACATGTAGTAATCTATAATCAATGCAATGCAATTTAAAATATATTTATTTCACTAGGAACTAATTGATTCTAGTGTCAAGCATGCAGTAATATATAATCAATGCAATTTAAAATATATTTAATTCAATAGGAACTAATTGATTTTAGTGTCAAACACTCAGTAATCTATGATCAAGAAAATTTAATCTATAGTAATAATAATTTTGTTTTTATCTTTTTTTCAGTAATAAAGAATAGTTGACGGAATTCTTTGCAGGTATCGAAAATAAAAACTCATTTTTTTGCATAAGTTTGTGTGTTTTTACTATCAATATTTCTTTTTAAAACTGACTAATTTAAAAATGATTATTTAACTATGGATAGCTTTAGGTGTGTTGAATGTGATAAGACCTTCTCTACAGTCACGAACTTATATCGACATGCAAAATCGATTCATAAGGTAAGTATGAATAAACAGGTAAGATGTAACATTTGTAGTGTAGAACTCATTTCTAAAAAAGTATTGGAGGACCATGTTGATTTAGTACATAATATCACAATAGAAAAGGATACGCATAATTTTAACACTTAAGAAGATTTCAAGTTATGGAAAGAAACTATAGAAAAACAAACTACTTCCTTGTATGTTAAGAATACTGGAAGTAAATCTGGTAAAACAGGTGAGAAAATAACCTTCTTTTACTGTCATCGCAATGGTTACTATAATGCAAGAGGCAGTGGCGTAACGTGAAATAAATAATAACTTGATTTAAATAAAAAAAAGAATACTTTTAAACTCTCTTTTGCAAATGGATAACTGTATAAAAAATTTCCTGGTTATATACATAAATTTAAAGGGTATACTCAATAGTAATGATATTGAAACATTGAAGTAAAGATTTCTTAACCGAATAAAAACTCGTATCTTATTTGTAATGACTTTCCCAGTAAAATAATTGTGATAGTAAAATTCAGTCATGTTCAATTCTAAATATTGCAAGCGATTTACAAACAAAAACTTAATCATATTTTTTCAGAAGTTAATTTTGTTCCCTATTTGTAGAGGTTCATCTGTAATCACTTCTCTGTGGCTGCTACCTTGATGCTGTAGAGATGCTTAAATATCATTTGAAATTTCAATTGGTATAACTAAAAGCAATCTCAAATTAAATTATTCATAATGAAATTTCAGTTTAGGAAAACTAATTTAAATACACATTCTGTATTTTAATGTATTGCCCTTTATTTCTGGAAAGAAGATTTTTAATTTATAATTCAGATACTTCACATATGTGCATGTGTGTGGTTCTAGCAAAAAAAGAACTTTAAATAAAATTTCTATAATTATATAAGTTCTCTTTTTTTTTTGTCTTAAACTACTTGATCATTATCAAATAAGTCTTAGCATCTTTCTGAATTATGTAAATATGGCCCTAACACAAAATGTAAACATAGCTCTATGACATTAGGAGTAGGGTTAGTTATCACTCAAAAAGTTTAATTAAAAGTTAACTTAATATCACTTACTTCTGAATTCCATTAAAGCAAGAACTGAGTCAAAAGAATGCATGTAAATAAAAATAATTCTGAATAAAACTATAGTTATACCAAAAACTTCAAACCTAGTTTATACACAAAATGCTTCCATCAACCATTGATTGTGTGATTATGTTATTTTTTACTCTTTTTAATAATATTTAATATGTAATGATTTTAAAGAAAAAAATTAAAATAACTTATTAAAAAGAAGTCTAACATTTTAGATGAAAAAAAATTACTGTGTTACACTATCATTTATAATATTTTGTTGATGACAATTATAATTTCCAATTTTTAGTGTAATAAAAATATTTAACAGATTAAATCATAATTTTTTTTGTTTCTCTTTTCAGGAGTACATTAGTAAATCTTCTATAGTAACTTATTTTATATTGATCTTGCATTTATCTCTATCTTTGTAAAGGGCCTTTATTTCTCGTGTGTTACTATCTTATTTGTATCTGTAATTAATGAATAGTATCTTTTTTAAAGAACCCTGAATTTCATCAAACCTAATGATGTTAAATGAGCAAAAGATTTGATTTCCAAAATGAATTTCTTTTATACCAAAATCTTGATTCTAGTTTTAGTTAAATTTGGATAAAAAAGAATCTATACCTTTATGTGCTGCAATTGATAATATTTCACTTTTTGTTTACATGTGTTTTGCTTTTATCCTGGTTTCCTCCATTGCATATTTACACCTTGGAAGTTCAGAAACCTGCCTTATATTTTGAAGTATTATAATGTGGAATATTTATTAAAAAAAAAAAAAAAGGAGAGTGTAAATTACTGCAAGGTAATGCAATTAATATATGTATATTAAAAATAAGTAATACAACACAAATGTATGTAAATATCTTGTTTAAAACTTTCAAATGAGAAAATGTATTAATTTTACTATTTACAAGATGAGTGGCACAATTTGTGAAAGGTATATTTGTAAAACTATTGATAGAAGCCGAAAACTAATGTTATCTTTTACGGCTTTATACCAAATACAGCAAATTGAAAGGTTAATAATTATGTATAAATGTCAGAATGTGTTATTTTTTTCTACCTTAGATATTAATTTGAATGTAAGAATATGTAAAAATATTTGTGTTGTAGCTACTTTGTTGGAAATTTCAAAACGAAAACATGGATTATATACATTCCTGACTTTTTTTCAGAGTACTCATTTAATTCATTTTTATTTGTGTTTTATAATAAGAATTTTGTTTGAATGAGATACTAGCTGATGTTTTTTATAAGGCTTATGTACTTATAATTTTAGTCTTTTAGAGAATATTTGTTAGTGATTTTTCAATGTACATCATTGTATTTATATAATTGTGTTTTTATTACTATTAATTTTAATTGAACTAATATTGTGGATGAGAAATTGTTAATTATATATGTGTATATATATAGTATTGAAATTTTCTTTGAAATAAAAATTTTCTTTTGTATATGGAGTTTTTTGGCTGAATTACATTACACAAATAATTGTAATTAATACATTGTGGAATAAACTTTTAATACATGCTTTTATGTGAATTATTCATGAAAATTTTTCAGGTTACCATAACTTTAAAAATAAATGCAAAATTGAATGTGAACTAAGTTATTAAGAAATAAAAATATAGATTATGTTTACCTTTGTTTGAAAGACTTAATACATTAAAGTAACTACAGAAGTATTACAAATCATTCAGTGATACTTTTTACTCTATATCAAAGTTTAATATAGTATTTTCAGGTACAGAAATCAGGTTGCCAAATTTTCCAATCAAGCATTGATGATTTGATTTCTTTTAAATACTTCATTTGTGTGTTAAACCAATTGCACAAATTATTAATAAACCATATATTTTTTTCCATTCTTTTTTTAAAAATAATTGTAATTGGGTCAGATATTAATACATACTATTTACATTAAATTTCCATCTGCGAGAAATATTTTAAATTAGCACTGAATATGAAACTGAGAAAAGTATAAATGATTTTTAACTTTTAATAATTACCCTCTTTAGATACTAATCTCAGTTACTTTTCATTGTACTTTGGGAAGGAAGAAATTAATATTGTTAATTTATTTATTCATTTGAAGACACGTAATTCATCCCATGAAAATCCAAAAATTCTTTTACAAGAACTGAATTTTCTTAATTTCATATAAGAAACATGTTTTATAAGTACAACCCCGCCCCCCAAAAAAAACAGAATGTACAATTTATGACTTCCAACTTACTGAGGAAAAAAGAATTTCTCAAATATAATTTTATGTAAATTTCTAGAAATACATCATTAGGATCTTATGCAACCTACTTTTATGTTCTTGCTTCTTCAATAAACATTTTAGACTAGTATTGAAGGAAGTTAAGACTGTAAATTACATTTTAAAATGGGATAGCTTGCTTTATATACTGACTAATTGCCTTTTGGAGAAAAAAATCTTGTCTTTCACTTATTTATTTATTTAAAGGCTCTAATAAAGCTAAATATTTTAAAGCTTTAAAATAATAAACCCTTTTAATTAAAAATGTATATAAAAATTAGTTTTATTTAAGTAAATAAATCCTCTCCAAAAATATGTATAATATTTCCTAATTGAAAAATATATATTTCTCAAATGTAAATTTTTTGCAGGAATATATCTATTAGAATCTTGCAGTACCTACTCTCTAGAATTATTCTTCCTGTTATTCCGTTTTTATAAGCAAGATGAATGTTTTTGCACTAACTAGGATTGTTGAAAATTATGGATTTATTGCAAGTATTAGTACATTACATTGAAGCACTTGCATAGGATATTTTCTTTTATGAAAATATAAATGCAAGAAATTTAAAATATATGAACACTAATTACAAAGTTTAAAAAGGAAAGGATATCGAGTTTCATGCTATTAACTGATACATATGGTAATTTATCTATTTAGTTTTTAAGTAGTTAGAAGCTTTAGCTGCAACTTTGATGAAATACTTTTTAACTAATTACTTGTAAAACCTTTGTTCTGTTATAGAAACATCTGTGAAAAACACCTTAAGTATATTTATTAGTGATGAATTTACACACACTTTTTTTTGTTGCCAATTTTGTGTGAAATGAAAAAATATTCCTAAAAGGCATGAAATGCTTAAAAGTTTTCTTTTAAAATTAATAGAACTAAATACTTTTTCAAACCTCATAAACATGATAAAATTGAATTTAATCATCCAAAAAATCAATTATTTAGAAAAGTATGATGCACTTTTAATTCTTTAAAAACTAATAGAAACCTTGTTCCAACAAGAAATATCAAGTTCTATTCCTTTCCTCTCATATATTCTAACATATTCGAATTGTTCACGAAGATTCTTCCTGTCCAAATCCTTTTTTCCCTATCCAAAAATCCCTATTTCTTAGGATTTTTCCTGTCCCCAACGCTATATGTTCAATACAGTGACACATCTGATAATCCCTCGATCCAAAAGATCGAGAAGTACACACCGCACACAGACCCAGAAACATCCTGTTAAACTAATTTAAATGAAGCAAAATCTCCCATAAATACATTTACCAAGATATCTCCTACTTTAAATTAAATATCACAGACAACAACACCCAATCAGAGTAGCTCCAAAGCTGTAAGGCAGAGGGCAGCACTCACTAGCGGACACGGAGACAGAACCTACGGGTCAAAAGTCAATCACACTATTCCATCTACTACAACAACTCCCTCTCGCCCCGCGAGAAAAGAGAACCTCCTTTATTACACCCATAACATATCACGATAAGCTGCTACCCCCCACTGGGCGGTTAGGAAATAAGATATTTAAAATGCTAATCGCAAGTAAAAAATTTTTTCTCTACATAATGTAATTCTTTAATTTTCTAAAGTTGTGCTATTCCTAATTATTTTTCTCAGTAAATACTTATATATTAAATCTTTTTAAAAATTCATTAAGTCATTCTTTAAAATAAATGGGCAAGTTTTTAAATCTCTCATGTTGTATCACCCTAAGACAGGAGATAAAAGCCCTGACGGGCTAGGTGCTCCAAAACAAAATTCCAGCTACGATAACACTGCTGTGTTATTGGATATTTACAGATAAAAAGAACCCTTAAAGCCGGAAACGTAATGCTTGATTTCGTTGGAGGCACTCAAAGTAGGGTGGGTTACTTTGATATTTTTGGCCTCTTTTTGAAAATTGCCAAGTTCATCGTTGGCTTAATTGAACCTACTAAAATCATTCTTGCTGTAGCTCTGGTGCAGAAAAAACCTGGTTGGCAACCGGGCGCATAATGCAGCTATCGGTTTTTTATTTTGTGTTTTGGTTTGATATAAATTTACATTTTCCGTTCATCGACTTTCTAGCTTCTGCCGTGTGATAGCTCGATTCTCCAACCTCGGGAGAGTAAAAATGTTATGCTTTAATTATTTATAATGTTTTAATAATCCGTTTTTTATATTTCCAGGTTTTTACCATAATAGTAGATTCGTTATTTTTTTGTTTTTGTTCCTTCTGTGTGATTGTCCACTTGGCCGATCTCTTGAGTGTAAAACTTTTTTTTGATGTTATAACGGAAGTTCTATTGATTGTTATGAAAAATTAGCGTAAATATGTGAGGTAAATTGTTTGGCTAAATTTTTAAATGATTGTGAGAATAATAGGAAATACAGATTTTCTGGAGGTGTTCTTGTTAAAGAAGGGTACCCTGCTAGGATCCAACCAAAGATGATAACACTACTCTTAATAAGAAAATACAATTATTAAATCAAAGTGAAAAAAATCATTATTAGAATGTACTATCTGTCGCAAAAATTTTCATATGAATCACATGTAAAGATTTGCGCAATATGCTTAGATTTAACTTTCCCGTAACTGTCCATATCATGAGTGTACTTGTAGATTTAGATATTTAACACATTTGCTAACATGTGAAGCTTCCTAGACATATAAAAGAAAAACTAGTTGTAGAAATATCAAAGATTCTATATTTCCAATGGAATATCTTGGTAGAACCACTATTTATAAAGACGATGAAGGGATCAGTATAATATATTTTTCAAAGCATAATCAGGAATTGAGTCCTCAAAACATTTCAACTGGTTTATAAAACTTGCATAGAGCTCATTAAAGCTAATCTTGAAATGGGTATTGAAAAATCTTAAGTATTAGAATATGTATTCAGTTAATAGGAAATAAGAAGTGGTTCTGGTGGAGAATAAGAAGTGGTTAATAAGGTTTTAAGACCTGCTAAAAACATTACTCAATAGTTTTTAAGTAAAAGGATGACAATTAGCTGAGAGAAAAAAACAAATAATAATGAAATACTGTCCTAAAATATTGTGTATGATTTAAAATACTGTGAATTGACTTCACATATTTTCTGTTTGCTAAGTTTAATTGTACTTGACTAATAAGGAATGCTTTACCCTGTTGCTCATGTTATTACTAATAAATTAGATACAGGAAATATGTATTGTGTTTATTCAACATTCTGAGGGAAAGGGTGCCCATTTAAAAATTATTTGCATTATGATCAATAATGAATGAACAGTTTCACATGTTTTTTTAAACATATTTGAGAATGGTGTTAAACTTTGGCTTTGCAATTGACCTTCAATATAATTGGAAGAAATGATTAAATCATCTTGTTTTCAAATTTTAAAAAGAGAAGTGAAATTTCTCTAGTAGTCCTTTTGAAAGAAACAAGTTCGATAAGATTTAAACAAATCACGGAAAATTTTAAAATTGTATCAACTGATAAAAAGCCTGCTTTCAATAAATATTTTGATGATAATTATTGTAATTCAGCCTACTAATGGTATATGTTCTATCATCTACTTCTGCATGCCATTACTGATAAAAATATGTATTGTGAATCTTTTCCCAACAATACATGAGATTCCAATTATTTTAAAAGGAAAATTTAACTGTCAAGCAGATAATTTGTTGAAAATACCGCATGACACATATTTAGCCCATTACAGAATTTTAAATGATACTCTCCCCAGTTTATATATCCTCACAACCTATTTCCATTTCATAATGGATTAAAAATTCGAGACAAATATTTATGTCCAGGCAACAAATTCTTGGTTTGTGAAATCACAGACTAATGGAGATGTATTTTATGTAGTTAAAAAGATTATGGAAGCATTTCAGAAAAAGAGAGGTTGTGATCAATGACATTACAGGTTGGTCAAATTATCATGTTCAGCTTGGTATACATGTGAATGCTCAGATAATCACGCACCATGTAAACACATTCCTTAAGTTAATTCTTAAGTTGTTTGAGAGATTCCATATTGTTGAAAATGTTGAATATACTTCCTTCCATACCTCAGATAGAAAGTGTGACATGGGTTCTTCCACCAAAGAAATATGTAATGACATAGAAAAAACCAAAAGACTGAACTTCTACTTGTAGTATTAAATTGTTTATTGCAAGGTAAAATAGTTCAGGAACAATTGTCTCAACAAGGAATTCAGTAAAAGAAAGGTAAAAAGTAATTACTAAAAAATTATTAAGCTGATCCTGATGTACCTACCCCAATCAGCATTTAAATCTAGCAGTAATTATTTAAGCCAACTATTAGGGATATACAAATAAAAAGGAAAACTCTAAAATGTTCTTTTTTTAGTTGTCAAGAAAGAAAACATTCAAGCTCAGGCTAGTCATCATTACTCAATTCAAAAACTATTTGCAGGAACCTAACTGTATCTTTAACACCTGATATATGCTTGTAGTGGAGTTGTGTTTTATGTTTTCTAAGATAATTAGCTTTGTTTTATGAGATAAAGTTGTATATTTTTATCAGATGAGAAGGTAAGTAATTATCAAAAATAAGCAAATCTTTATGACAGTATATTTGTAGCATATAATTTAAAAATCATGCAGGATAGAGATTCCTTTGCAGTTGGATGTTACCACACAAATTTTGGAAAGTGATGGGAATATGTTTTTTTTTTTTTTTTTTTTACTCTTATCTATAAGGCTGCAGAACTCATTTTCATCCCCATTAATGTGTCTTCTCATTGAGTTTTATTGGTAGCTAAATTAAATCTCAAGAAATTATATTCTTATTGTGCGGTAAATCTAAAAATATATTTTATGAATAGTATTTGTTCTTATTGGTGTAATAGAGAGCAAACGATTAATTTTGTCTCTTTTATGATCTGGCAATGTGTAATACTATCTTTGGTAATCTGGCAATATTTCGTAATGTTTTTGTTGAGTACAAAGAATAAAGATGTCGATATGAAAACGCTTGGAGTTTAATTTTATGTAAAACACGTTAGATATTTTGAAGCTTAAGAAATCGGGTAAATTTCTAGAAAGCACGCAACATTGTGGTGAACCGTGGACGTGATTGATAACGCAGTGAAAGGTTTATCAAGGTCAGTAAATTATACTTTCAATTTCAGTTTCGATTCGCATTATGGAAGATTTAATAAAAAGGCGTAGTCCTGTTAGAGCGAATTTTACGAAACGTTTTAATACATTAATAACGGCTTTGAATGAAGAAAATTTAAATCACGCGCGTATTGAAATAAAATTTTGTTCTTTAGAAAGAATTGCTACAGATCTGGCTGAATGTGATGATAGCATATGTAACGCATTATTAGATGCTAAATCTAAAGAATATGACGAAGAATATGAAAAAATAGAAGAGTATCATGAAAAATTAGACGTTGCACGGATTTGTGTAAAGGAATATTTCGAAAAACTTTCTCCTATTTCCGAATTGCAGGTATCAGTTATTGCAGAGAAAGCTAAATTAAAACTTCCAAAAATAAAATTAATTAAATTTGGCGGTGAAGTTAAAGACTGGCTCAGTTTTTGGAGCCAATTTAGCAGAACTCACGAGGACGAAATTTCAATATCTCATACAGAGCACAATTATAGGCAGTAGGGCACGTGAAATCGTTGATAGTTATCCGTCGACTGCAAAAAATTATGCCAAAGTTGTGGACAGTCTGAAGACTAGACTTGGCCGTGAAGAACTTCTCGTTGAATATTACGTCAGAGAATTACTTTCATTAGTAGTAAAAAATGCTGTAAATATAAATTCGAAATTGAATATAATGCAACTGTATGATAAATTAGTCATATTTAAGGTCACTGGAGTCAATTGGCGTAGCTACTGAAAACTATGCTACTATGCTTTTCCCACTAGTGGAGTCATGCATTCCGGAAAATTTGTTAAGAGTTTGGCTACGAAATCCAGCAATAAATAAAGTTGATGATTCGAATTCTTATGGCGATAAATTGTCACCCCCTTACTATCGTTTCTCCGAACAGAAGTTGAAGGGGAAGAAAGGATTTTGTTGGCAAAATCAGGCTTCGATTCCACAGAAACTCGGAAGTAAAGTAAAAAGTTTCGAAAGTTTTTTTTTCGACAACCAATGATTTAATTTATGGAGCCAAACGTTTAAAGTCGTGTTTATTTTGTGAAAATGTGTATAATTCTCAAGACTGTTTTAAATCTCAAAGAATGTCCTTTGAAAAAAAAAACAAGATATTTTAAAGAAAAATAAGGCTTGCTTTGTCTGTTTAAAGATCGGACATCTTTCTCAGAGATGCAAATCAGCCGTTAAATGTATGATTTGTCAGAAAAAAACATTGGACAATTATGTGTCCTGAAAAGGCTAATAACGCAAGATCTAACACCGCAGAGGATACTAGCATTGAGGGAAATGTAGTGTTGGCAAATCAAAGCGAACCAGAAATTCTTTTGCAAACACTATTAGTATTAATTGAGGTGGTTGAAAAGTAAAATGGTTAGAGTGTTATTTGATACAGGGTCTCAAAGATCATATGTTTTGAAGTCTTCAATTAATTAAATGAATATAACTACAGAACCATGCGAAAATTTAACGCATGTAGTATTTGGTGGTGCTAGTTCCAAGAAGAAACATAATTGCTATGAACTGTCAGTGAGCAATTTAAGAAAAAATTATTCTTGTAAGATACAAGTTTTGTATCAAGAAATTATGTGTGCCATGTTCCCAGCTTACAAAGAGGTCCTTAGGTAACGGAGCTACAAAATAAAGGTATCCAATTCACTGATATTGGAAAAAGCTCGATGCCTATAGGGTTGTTGATAGGAGCTGATTCCGCTGGAAATCTTTTTACAGGAAATATATGTCACCTGTCGTCTGGCTTAATTGCTGTGGAAACCTATTTGGAAGGAGTGTAATGGGAAGACCAAGGACTGCTTCCAACAACTACTCGTCTATTTCTTTTTTTGTACAAAGTCATGACATTTCAGACCTAAGGAGACTAGAAACCATTGATATAATGGATTCACGTGAGAGTGATAGCTCAAAGGAGTTAGAAAGTAAAGCCATTGATTATTTTTCCAGCAGTGTTAAAATTGACGAAGATGGAAGATCAAACTTCCTTGGATGCCAGTCTAGATGAACTACCCACAAACAGAGATATTGCCGGGAAAAGACTAGTTTCTACTAGCATGAAGTTGTTAAAAGGAAATAAATTTGAATGCTATAATGATGTCTTCGAAGAGTGAAAAAACGAAGATTTTATAGAAAATTCTGGTGAGGGTCCTAGTCACTACCTACCTCATCGAGGAGTATTTAAGAATGAATCTACCACCAAAATATGGCCAGTGTTTGACACTTCCTGCAAGTGAAGAGGTAATCTCTCATTGAATGACTGTTTGATGAAGAATCCAAATTTACTTGAGTTTATACCTTCAGTACTTATGAAATTTCGGGAGAAAACATTTGGCGTTGTATCAGGCATCAAAAAGGCATTTCTTCAGATATCTGTTGCTAGGGAAGATCGAAAATATACTTAAAATTTCTGTGGTGGAAGAATAAACACAAAGATTCTACTAGAGTTTATCAGCATGCCAGAGTAGTTTTTGGCTTAAATTGCAGCCCCTTTCTATTGAGTGCTGTCATCCATCGTCATTTAGATCATTATTTATTTACTCCTTATCATGATACTGCTGTGAAGTTAAAGAACTCATTTTATGTCGACAACTGTGTCACTTCGTTGAATTCAGAGAAGGAACTGCGTCGCTTTATTGAAGATTCAACCAATCTGATGGCTCAAGCCAAGTTTGATCTTCGAGGTTGGGAATTTACGGGAGAAGCAATTTCATTAAAAGATCCTAAGCCAACACCTGTTTTATGACTTTTGTGGGACAAATCAGAAGATGTGCTTTTCTGTGATAATTCCTTAGTAGAAATATCTTTAAATATGTATACTAAGCGTGTGATTTTATCTTATGCCAATAGTGTTTTTGATCCGATTGGTTTTACTTGCCCAGTCTCCTTGAAACCAAAAATACTATTACAAGAGAGTTGGCGATCAAAAGTGAGATGGGATTCTGAAGTATCAACAGATATGAAGAAAACATTTCTGAAATGGATAGAAGACATCAAAATGTTACATCTTGTGAAAATTCCAAGAAAAATTTTAATTAGCAATGTGTCCTCTTTTAGCTTTTACGTATTTTACGATGCTAGTGGCATTTCATATGCAGCAGCTATATTCATTCGATGTCAATCAGCTCATGAAACCCCTATACAACTGCTAGCTGCAAAGCCTAGGATAGCCCCATTAAAACCCATTGCTGTTCCGAGACTTGAGCTACTTGCCTGTTGCATTGGTGCAAGACTCTCAAAATTTGTAAAAGAGAGTTTAAACATGGTGAACGTGAAAACACACTTTTGAACTGATTCCTCCACAGCTCTACAATGGATAAAACGAGAAGAATCTTGGAGTGTTTTTGTCCGCAATAGAGTAACAGAGATCCGGAAATTGTCAAATATCGACGACTGGAGACATGTTCCTGGGGCATTAAACACCGCCGATTTGCCCTCCAGGGGATGCTCTGTTTTGAAACTTTTGAAATCAAAATGGTGGTAGGGACCCACATGGCTACTTTTACGTGAGGAAATGTGGCCAGAAACGAGTCACCCAATAAACGAGGAGATTATCTCAACAGAAAAATGTGGCATATCATTTAGTTTCATAAACAATTCCCCTGTTACTGCAAACCTTTTCTCTCAGTTATCAAGCTACAACAAAATTATAAGAATTGTAGGATGGATCGTAAGATTTAAGAATAATTCGAAGACCGTTAGAGAATACAGAAAAGAGGGATGTTTGACTGTATTTGAAATAAATGAAGCAGAATTGTTCATATGGTTCAAAAAGAGTCTTTTACAGAAGAATCAGTTAAAGGTTTGAAAACCCTCAATGTTTTAAGAGATGAGGAAAGTATCTTAAGAATTAAAACCAAGCTGACTGAGAAGAATGACTTACAAAATTTTAGATACCCCATTCTTCTTCCTGGAAAACATAGGTTAGTGGAATTTCTAGTCAGAGAGAGTCATTTGGAAAACTCTCATGCTGGAGTGCAGATTCTGTTGTCAAAATTGCGAGAAAAATTTTGGGTTATAAATGGAAGAAGAACCTTTCGCAGAGAAATTAACAAATGCTTAAGGTGCAAGAGATACATTTCCAAGAACATAGAGGTACCAACTGGCAGTTTACCTCAGGACAGAGTAGAAGAATCCACTGCGTTTGAAGTGAGCGGAGTGGACTTGGCTGGACCACTCACTCAAATGGGAGGTGAAAAATGTTGGATAGCTTTTTTTTACCTGTGCGGTGTACCGTGCAGTACATCTCGAACTAGTACTTTCACTTACTACTGGATCTTTTCTCCTTTGCCTTCGGTGATTCATAGCCAGAAGAGGTCGACCAAAGGTGATGTACAGTGACAATGGCACTAACTTTGTGGGCGCTGAAAATTTGCTACAAAAGCTAGATTGGGATGAGACCGAAAAGGAAACTTACGACCAGAGAATAACATGGAAGTTCTGTCCCCCCTCTGCACCCTGGTGGGATGGTTTTTGGGAACGGATTGTACAAATGGTGAAAAAACTCCTCAGACGCGTTTTAGGAAATGCCTGATTGTACTACGAAGAGTTAGTTAGTATCCTATGTGATTGTGATGCAGTCATTAATTCCAGACCTCTTACGTACATATCCCAAGATCCCGATGATCTCATTCCTCTCACTCCATCAATGTTTAAACAAGACATTCCGACGGTGGGAGTGCCGGATTTGGATAAACTCGATATAACCGATGTTAAAAGGCGTCTGAAATATCAACAATGTCTTAGACAGCACAAAAGAAGCAGATTCCGCCATGAATACTTGGGCATCTTATTGCAACCACGAAAGAAAAGCACTTACTATGAAGTAAAACGTGGATAAATTATCTTAATTGAAGAGGATTCAAAGAAAAGATTACTATGGCCTATGGGCTAAAGTACTTGAGGTATACCCAGGTAAGGATAACATCGTTAGAGTAGTACGAAGGAAAACATAAAGTGGTGGGATTGTACGCTCCGTTCGACGGATTTATCCTCTTGAAATAAAGTGCATGGATGATGAAAGTCATTCTAGTGGCAAATCTCTTACTGCAAGAAATGGCGGAACTGTAAAAGTACCTTCAAGATTTTTAAGGACTTGAAATTTCAAACTATTTTGTATCCTTTAAGCTAATGTTTATTTACCTTACTTACAATTTGATTATCTTATAATCAAAGGTGGGAGTGAGCGGTAAATCTAAAAATATATTTTATCTATAGTATTTGTTCATTATTGGTGTAATAGCAAACGATTAATTTTGTATCTTTTATAATCTGGCAATGTGTAATATTATCTTTGGTAATCTGGCAATATTTTGTAATGTTTTTGTTGAGTAAAAAGAATAAAGTTTCCGATATGAAAACGTTTGGAATATTAATTTTATGTAAAACACGTTAGCTCATAGGTTCAAAACCTTTTATGAACTGGCGTTCCTTATTCTAGTGAATATTTCGATACCGCCCCCTCCCACACTAGAGAAATAAGAGTGGGCATAATACATGGTGAAAACAAGAGTTAATGTTTAAAAAATACCCTATTACTAAAAGAATTCCATTTTTTAATTTAATTTTTTTTCTAAAGTCCCAATTTTTTTACTTGCGAAACTAAAATACACTGCTGGCCACCATAAATGCAACACCCTGAAGGAAGCACGCAAAAAATATGAAATTTACAGCATGCATTAGTGGAGGTGAGATATACAAATGATTAGGATTTCAGCGCAGACACACATCACGCACGCCTGTGGCGCCACCTCAAAGCACTATTTAAGGCTTGGAGATTTCGACCATTTCAAGTTCGGGAATTGTGTTTTTCTTGTGGTTTTTTTCAAAAAACGATCAGTTATGTCTCGTAGAAAACAATTATCAGCTTTTGATCAAGTATCCGAGTTCGACAGAGGAAGGATAGTGGCCTACCGAGATTGTGGATTATCTTTCAGGAAAATTGGTAGTCGTATTGGACGAAACCAAACAACTGTAATGCGGATATGTGACCGTTGGATGCAGGAGGGTACGACGGACCGACGTGATCGATCGCATCATCCTCAGTGCACGACTTCACGTGAAGACAGGCAAATTGTGCGCATGGCAGTGACGGATCGCTCTGTCACATCACGAACCATAGCACAGCACATTGAGTCTGTAACGCATCATTCAGTGTCTACGCGTACCATTCAACGCCATTTACAGCAGAGTGGTTTGTCCGCAAGACGTCCATTGCTTGGTCTACCCTTGACGCAGAACCACAGACGTCTCCGCCACCAATGGTGCGATGAAAGAAGGATGTAGGTAGCAGAATGGAATGAAGTTGTCTTTACTGACGAGTCACGCATCTGTCTGCAACACCACGATGGTCGGATTCGAGTCTGGAGACACCGTGGATAGAGAATGCTGAACAGCTGCGTTATGCACCGTCACACTGGTCCTGCACCGGGTATTATGGTATAGGGCGGTATTGGATATCACTCTCGCACTCCTCTAGTACGCATTGCGGGTACTTTAAACAGCCAGTGCTACATCTCCGAGGTGCTGGAGACAGTTGTCCTTCCTTACCTTCAGGGCTTGGC
Source organism: Trichonephila clavata (assembly GCA_019973975.1). Classification (NCBI taxonomy): domain Eukaryota; kingdom Metazoa; phylum Arthropoda; class Arachnida; order Araneae; family Nephilidae; genus Trichonephila; species Trichonephila clavata. The sequence continues at coordinate 25,076 of BMAO01012525.1, forward strand.
CACAGCCATATTTCAACAGGATAATGCGCGACCACACGCGACAGGCATTCTCCAAAGGTTCTTCGACAATCACCAGATTGAATTGCTTCCCTGGCCGGCTCGCTCTCCGGATCTTTCGCAGATAGAAAACATGTGGTCTATGGTTGCTGAACGATTGACCCAGATTACACCCCCAGCCACCACACCAGATAAACTTTGGCAACGTGGGGAAGCTGCTTGGTCATCTGTACCCCAAGAACACATCCAAAGTCTCTTTGAATCAATACCGAGGCATGTGGCAGCGGTGATCTCCAACAATGGCGGCTACTCTGGTTACTGATTCTGGCAGGAACCACACAGAAGTCTATTAATTTAATCATTTGATACTTGTTCAACATGTTATCTACAAAATAAATTTTGTTGTGTTATCTCTTGTCTTTCTTGGTGTTGCATTTACGGTGGCCAGCAGAGTACATTTAAATGTGTTATATTATATATTTTAGTCATAGGTAGAATACTGTTGGAATTGAATCGCTACTGAATTTCTTCTTCCTTTTATAGAGTGGAATAAAAGTTTTAGTTTACCTGTTATAAAGTCAGGCAGGGGTTTTGATAATACGAAGTAATTCATAATGAACTTATTGCTTTCAAAATAAATATAAATTCTCAGCTTCAGCCTTTAAAGAATTGCATTAATTCCTGGTTAATATATATAATTATGTTTCTTGGATAATATATGTAATGAAATGCAGTGGACGAAACATGTTTCCTACTGCTCACAGACAAAAACACGTGCACTACAGAAATTAAAATGCACTATATCCTTCAATTTAATGTAAGTCTGAATGTAATGTCATCTTTTAAGTTTTTCAACCACTTCCCGAACTACCTAAGTATGCAAATTTTCGTATATTTGATATAGAAATGATTTAAATACATACAATCAACAGTAAACAGTATTAACGTTTACTTTTGTTAGTACATAATCAGCGTGTTTTTTAGTCTTTTTTGGTTAATCTGCCCAAACCCCTCCGTGCCATCTCAATGCCCCCTAATTTTCTCTGGGTTTTTTACTGCCCCCTGAAAGCCTCGAACGCCCACGTTGAGAACCTATGCCTTAGACACTTTATAAGCTGTGAATTTTGAAGCTGAAGAAATCGGGTAGATTTCTAAAAAGCACGCAATACTTATGATTCTTTAGCTTTTGGAAATAAAGCTATTAAGCTGATTGATTTGTGAAGAATTAAGTTAAGTAATTTATTTTGTTAAGAATAAGATTTATACATGTTTCATATCTTTTCCATCTGAAGCAGTCTAATAAAATGTATTACAGTACTTTTATTTTGTTCATTACTAATAAAGTTTCTGGCAACAAAAAAAAAACTGATTTATACTTTTGGAACTAACGAATTTACAAAATACATATATACTTCTATTGCAGATAAGTGTTTAATATTAAATATATAGGATCAGTGATTTTAATGCTTGTTATCAATACAAGCAAAAGTATATACTAAAGTAAGTAATATGCTTTAACTTATGTATGAATAAATCTTAATAATAAATTATTCATCATTTTGATATTTGTGCTATTCGTTATACAGGAATAGGTCTTTAAAATCTGCCTTACCTATTTAGAAACAGAGGTATTTCATCCATACGTTATATATTTCATGGGCGATGTGGAAAAGGGAACTGGAAGTAATGATATAATGTGATTGCCTTTTTTATGGTATAGATATACTAATAAGGAATTTTTTTTTGTCAAAGAAAAATGAACCAGTTTTTGATATACTGTATTTGTTTTATAGATGCTTTAAATAGTTGTAATTTTTCTGGTTGCTTTATATGAGCTCTGTGTATCAACCAGATGAATGAAGTAAATATTCTTACATCTCTGAAAGTCTCGAATGACTTTTTGATCTTAAAAAGTACTAGAGGGGGTTTCCAGCTGTGGTGACATATACATTATAATTGCATCACAATTGTGAAAGACTTTCTAAAGCATTACAGATTGTGTAATGTAATTAATTGGTAAGTAATATGTATATGATGGGAAATGCAATTTAAGTTAATATTTTATTTAATTTTAAAAGCACTTAAGGGGGTCACTTCACGCAGCCTTTTCCCTATCTCCGTAATGTTAAAAATGACCACATTTAAGGAACATTTTTGAAAAATTGACAAGTTGTACAGTCATGAATTTTTTTGTGTAGATTTATTGTATTGTTTTTATTATTTTATTGAGAGCATTTTTCAAAATTTTGATTAGTTTTTTTAAAAAAAATTCATATGTGGAGTAACACGTCAAAATTATTAAAACGATGAAAATTCTTGTACATTTTAATACATAAAATGTTTTTAAATAATTTTTTTGACAAAATCTCTCATTAAAATATTTATTTGTATAGTGTTAACATATGTGCAAAGTTTCAAAGCTATAAATTTAGTAGATTTTTCAAAAATGTTTTTTTTGTGTTGAAATTTACACTTTTGAGAAATAGTGATTTAAAGTAAAAATTTACTATTAACAAATACGTACCAGAACCACAACTTGGATTTCTGGTATCATATGCAAGATCATCTTCTTGTCTACTATTTAATTGTTTGTTTTTAGTTCTAGCTTCTTTGGTTCATTGTAAAACTGCCTATTTTGCTTTCTTAATATGCGCATGATCTACTTCTTCCAACGCTCGACATTTGTAAAATCCAGGGTTTGGATGTTTAATACATCTAAAACTTTTAATTTGGTAATGAAACCTTGATTATATAAAAATGTAGCTTCAAATACTATAGTTTTTAAAGTTCCTAATTGTATAAATACAGTTTTTGGAACTATAAATCAAATACAATTTAAGGTTTCATTGAAATTTTAAGTTTTACCGTGAAAGCACGTAAATAAAAGTTCAAGACTAGAGAAATCTCTAAATACTTTTTTAATGCAATTGCTAATTGCAATAGGTGAGTTGTGTTAAGCTTATATGTGTCACCTTTCAGTATGAACCTATTATATTCACACCACGAATCACCTCCCATGGGGCATAAGCCGTGTCGTATTTTCAAATCAGTGGAAAGTTTATGAAAAAAATATAGCCCAAATAGTTTGCATCATGACTGACAAGTTTTCTGAGTTGCTTCAAATAGCCACACGAAACATAGTATCTTTACAATTTGTCTATTACTGCATCTGTTAATCTATAACGACCTCCTAGAGATTTTTTGTCCACAAGATTTTTGCTTTTAAATTTTGATTTTAATGCCCTGTCATGTCTCCATCCTTTTCTCAACATGACCAACACATTCTAATGTTTTAATGTTGACATCTTTCTAAGGTTAAGATTCTAAAACTGCTTTGTATGCTTTAAAGTCCTCATCACCCAAATATTTTGTCGCAATTAGTAAATCGTAATTTGTGTATTGTAAATTGTGTCGTGCCTCTGAGCAATGGAAAATACAAAGTGCACCTTCAACTTTCATCCCCCTACTACTTCCGAAGTAATCTGCCGAACACTCAATGTTATGTACATTGTCGTTAAAATTACTTGAGTATTTCCTCTATAGTTTTTCGGCATCAACAACTTTCCCAGTGTTCACACTAACTGCTGTAATACCATTCAGAGAAACATGACCCCTTTTTTGCCAAATGCCATAGACAAACACCGGTACAATAGGACTTGCATTATTAAATGATATCATTTCGACAGCAGTTATATATATAATACCATAGACTGGCTACTTTCTGTGTCGTGTTATTTAATGCCATGCATGAACTCGTAAAACCACTTTGGTGAACGTGACAATTCATAACTCAACAAAATATTTTCGCAGTTGCTTCTCTTTTCCAATAAAAATAATAGCATATGAAAGCCCAGTGTTTACTTCATATAATTTTGTATCTTTTTGATTAACTACTGTTTTAGTAAACCTGGTATTAACACTCTGAGTGTTCGTCCTTGTCCTGAAAAATCATTCTGAAAGCGTTTACTTCTTTTTTGAGAATTCCTTCGAAAGTGCAACACATTTAATTCCTTTCCCCTTTAAAGAACGCGGGAGGTCTACAGGGGAAGATTTTATTACTCAGTTCGGCCTCTTTGTAGCTTTAAAACCGGGATAAAACTCGTTCACAGCTGTGACGTTGCCTTGTGCGAATTTTGGGTGGAAAAAGCGGGTCCACGTGGTTGTTTGATCGGTTAGGTAAAAGTGAAAAGTTAAAAAAAAAAAAAACTCCAAACAAAGAAACTTGTTACAAAAGTTGAAAAATACTTGTTTATTTTAAACAAAACAAAATTTTAAAACATTAATTTAAGAAAAATAAACTATTTTGGACTAACGATTTGAGCCAGGAAAAAGTACCTTGTACTTATTGTGGAATATGAGACTATGAAAACACAAATACATCGTAATGTTTTTTTTAAAAAGTAACTATGTAAAAAAGAGTAAAAGTGACCATCTCTCTCTCTTTTTAAACAATAAGAGAATATATAAAGTATCGTTACATACGACGATTATGTTTATGAAAGGAAATCAATCTTCCTCTATTCAATTATATTTTAAATTTAAAGTAACATATAAAGAGGGATTTCAATACTTTTAATTTATATATATTTTAATCCTATAAATGATGTTTTTATATTAAATTAATTTTTCGGAAAAAATCTAAATTTTATTTCATAGTCAAACAACTTGTACTAAGCAAAAATACCTTCTTTACATAGGCATTTGTGACGGAGCAAAAAGCAAATTTAGTCAAATTTTTTATTTTTATTTTAATGGGAATATATTTTTCTTCAAAATGTAAAAGTATTTCTAACCATTTTCTATTAAAATTTAATTTTTATTTTTCTGTTTCTTTAGTGTTAAACGGAAAATTCACCGATAAATACAACTTTCACACAATTCAATCATTACAAATTCTAATGAGAGAAAAACTTCTCCCAATTAATTTTGTCTTTCAAAACAGTACACTTAAAACAATTTTGCTCAGTGAAGCTAACCGACAATTCCGCATATTAATTTTTTTTAAAAAAAATAACATTCAGAAATGCTGTATTTAATTTTTTGAGTATAAAAAAAATAATGCCTGCTGTGGAAAAGACAGAGAATGAGATGTGATGTATGTTTTGAAAGAATGTTTTCGTACATGTAGAGTATTTTTGAAAATTTAAATATCACCAAAGCTGATCATATGATTGTAAATGAGTCTTATTTTAGAATGTGAGCTTAGGGGTGTCAAAATAAAACATTTTACTTTTAAATAGCCAAGGAGTTTATACTCAATATCCTCTTCAAAAAATTGCTTACAACTTTTATTCAAATTGTAAAGAAACTGAAATATAAATATCCGACTTACTCCAGTCAAAAATATTCATATTATGTGAAAATACTGTTCCTCCACTTATTTAAGTACATTTATAAGCTATAGCCCAAAGCAATATTTTATTTTTATAAATGAGGTACAAAAATTCAGTTATAAAAATATATTTTTCATTTTAGAACATATAAACCGTACACGGATTGTAAGACCATTTCTAAAATACTGAGAGTTTTTAGAGGAACAAAAACATATAATTTTGGGTAGTTCAAAATTTTAATATAATACGCAAATTTACATATTATTAAGCAAATACGTTTGACAAAAAAAAGTAATTTATTTAAATCTTGTATTGCATGAATAAAATATAAATCAAAGATCTTTCTGAAATAAACACAATTGAAGGGAAAATGTTTAATTTGCAATTGATAGCATATAAACGTTTCTGTTAGAAGTGACGCAATCCTATTCGGTAAAAAATAAAACTTATTGCTGGAATCATACAATTTCCTAATGAATGGGTGAATCCGAATATTTTTTTCATGTAAACTGTTTGGACGGAAATGGCTAAATAGGAACATTTAATAATTTGCATAAATTAAAATTAACCGTTATAGTTTATATAATTTCTTAAGATTACAAAAGGTGTATTTCGGAAGCATAAGTTTTAATAGGAGTACGGCTTACGAAAAGTAGAACAAATATATCTGAAGGACTATGGTTTGTTACCTTAAATATTGTGAAACACAACAAAGTATATTGGAAATCAATTCCCCAATTCGTGTTAATAAAAATGTATGAAAAAACTGCAAGACTTATTTTTGTATTTGTAATTATTATAATTTTTCATTCCTGTGTTTTAGCTTCTCAGTATTGCTTCTACTTAAAAATTTATTGTATATTCATCAAATATTTCAGCATAATTTTTGCTCTAAACATACAGTTTTAACCGAAATGTATTAAAATGCTTAAGATTCTTATGTTAAAATTTTAATTTAATATTTTATTCGAAGAATTGTTAGTACTTATGGTAAATAATTTTTAACTGAGTATATGCACGATACATAAATATTTTTTTCTGAAATTTCAAATACAATTTCTAATATAAAATTCCTAGTTTTGTATGAAAATCTGGATATTTTCTGAATGTTAATTATAATAGATATCCAGATTTTAATTACTTGTTCTTCAGTTAGCTTTAAAAAAATAAATATTTAGAAATTTTGCATGAACAAATATGTTTAAAAAAAATTTAAAATTGATCTTTATATTTATTTATATGCGTAAATGTCAACTGTAAATGCATCCGAATATTTTTAATTACTATTTATTCAAATATTCAAGGTTAAAAAAAATGAATTGGTATAAAAAACCCCTCATTCATGTTTTCTCTGAAGTAAACTGAAACTCAAGCATTTTTTTAAAATTCAAATATAATTTGGTGTATTGTAACAATACGCGCCCTGAACATCTGGCTTTAAAATTTAAAAAAAAAATAATGGATCTGAATTAGTTTTTCCATTATTATTTTTATGAAAGCTTAAGAATTTTTTACAAATAATTTGATGCAAAAGTTTAGAAATTATTCATTTTTAGTAGTTGGAAAGTTTAAAAGGTTTTAAATTTTGAAGCGTTCGGTTTCTTATTAACTTTTTTGACACCTTATAATGAAATAATCATGGTTTAAAAACTGAAAACATTGGTTAAGAGAAGAAAAATGAAGCAATTAAATATAGTTCTAGATATTATATAGAGATTTATATAGTTTAAAAACTTAATTTTCCGTTTCATCATTTTAAGATGAAGAAAATAGTACGAGTTAATCAAGCAAAGAGAATATACTTAAAAAGTTATTTGTCCAACTATATAAAATAGCAGATTACAGTCCCAACTTATTAAAACTTCAAATTAATATAAAATCAAAAGTGAGTTATATAATATTTTATTTATACTTTGGAACATTTTTCAAAACTTGAAAAAAAAAGTTAAATTGCTAAAAGTACAAAAAGAATTTATTTAATTCAAACGCAATAATATCTCAAATGAAGCTAAATTACAAACACTAACTTATAGTTCGTTCACTAAAGGGTCTAAAGAAATTCTTCCCAACCTTTTTACGATTGCTTCAGGGTCAAAACGCAGGGTTCCCCGAGAGCAATAAAACTTCCTGTCAGTGACCATTGTGTCGTCGCAACCCTCCCTAATTATCTTTCATGGTGTTAAACCATAAAAGAGGGGAAAGGATTTCAGAAAAACACGGCCTACCCGCTTTTGAAGCACTCTCTTGAAGTCAGAAAAAGACGTGTGGTGCGTTTTCGAAGCATCTCTAGACGTGCGGAAAAAGACGTTCAAACCGCTAGGAGGGTTAAGAAATGTTTGAATAACATCACAAAAGTCACAACATGTCAACAACTTTAGAACCAAACTTTGGATTTGGCGACCAAAATTTATGTGAATACCTTGTTTTTTACATTTTATTTATAATAAATGTGGTTTCAAAGCACAAGAAAACAGTAGAATGTTCATTATTTCAAAAAAAAAACAACTTTCAAATGAATCTAAAAGGAAACATACTCTTTATTTGACTTACCTAACTTAGCTTTTAAAGTTGAATTATTCATGTATAATTTGAATTCATTATTCTCACTTATGACGCATTTAATTTCTGGAAAGTTTGGGTTTTTGTACCTTTGTTTCCAAACTTTCATTTTTTATAAACGTTTTATTATTAAACATAAACATGTTAAAAAAGGTTTTGATAGAAACAATGTTTCCAATAGCAGAAATTCGTAAAATATTTGAAGAGGTAAAAAACAACACGCGAGTTTCCAGAAAGTAAACAAACAGCTACAATTATTCACTTCACTTCTTTCCTGAACAAGTTACGGATCAAAATAAATCCTTTTAATCAATTTAAAATATTTGATGAGGCTGAAAAGTAGCAAGTGTCTTTTGTTTTGAAATGAAAGGGGCGTGGCAATCAGCTGGTTTTGGGTTTGACGGATGTAAACAAATTTTTAAAAAAATATTAAAAATACTTCTAATTCAACTAGAACAAAAATTTAAATTGCAGTAGAAAGAGAAAGAGTGGTATTTTTTATTTTTCAATCAAAATTGAAAAATCGATTTTTGGATCGACTTTTGTGAAGTCGATCAATATCGAAGTCGATAGCTTAATCAATTGTCTGCGTCTTTTAAGAGTGTCAACAATATTCGTTGCACAACATTTCTTAAGGCGCGTTCGTGTTCAAGTGTCGTAAAATAGCCCCCCCCCCCTTCTCATGTGAATCATGGGAGGGGTGAGTTACAAAGAAAAGTATTTTGCCTCCAGTGTGAATTTAGGGAGGGGAGACAAAGTAAGATTCCTTCCCCTTTCCTCGTCTAGGAGGGTCCATTTATCATACTGTAGAACCACACTTTCGTCTATTTAAGCATAGCGTCTCGTCATAGCAATTCTCCAAATAAAATATCGGAAAAAATTAATTTGAATAGAGGCATGATAGAAAAATCAAAAGTATGAAAAAGCATTCACTTTGAAATAAAGAAAATAGCGAAAGAAAAAAAAAAGAACGACAAATTAAATTTACATTCAACCATTATTTTAATTAAATTCTTTTTGTTTTTAATAGAAAGGACTGAGAATTATTGGAGTAATCCAATGTCATCCATTTTCAGTTTTCATGTCCCTAATTTAATGTTACTGAGTTATACACAACAAAGATTTTTCCACTTTCTTCTAGTAAGCTATGGCAGTGATTTTTCCCTTTCGTGAGCATAATTTGTCCAGGTAGAGAAAGTTTAATAATACATTAAATTTGAAATAGTATATGGCTGTGGAAGTTATCTAAAATCTGAACTTTTAAATAACTTCAACAATAAGTTTTAAAATTTTAATTACTCCTGAATTGTACACCATTTATTAAAATACTTTTAAAATTTCAGAAATATAATCCATGTTTTAGAGTTGGAAAGATAGTAGTATTTTAAAAAAGAAATTTAAAAACTGCATTCATATTTGTTTAAATAAAATAAAGGAAACTGAATACAAAGAAGTATAACATTTCAGTCCACACTGAAATTTTAAGACCAACAGCTTCCTGTTGTGAATGTGTGGTGATGTGGAATTTAGATGAATGAAATGTTATCTGATTAAATCCTCCACATAAAAAGTATGCAAAGATAGCATGTCAAGTTATTGAATATTGATTGAAACTTTATACATTTGAAACAATTTTAAAAATGTAAAAAGAAATTATTCAACATACACAAAATAGTAAATTATAAAATCAAATACTTCATCACTAAATTTTACATATATTGAAATAAAAAAAAGTTAAGAGGAATAGTGAGCAAATGTTATTTCTTCCTGTCAAAAATGTCATTTCAAAATGAATAGCTGCTTCAATATATTAAGATGACAAAGATTTTGAAGTTCAAAATGTAATATATATAGGTTTTTCTATAAATAAATTATTTTATTATAGTTACTGTGGTGGAGATGGTATGTTGGTCAAGAAATATTTATACCAAAATAAACAATTTTGTTTTATTTTTAATATATATATAAAGAACAAATTAAAATGCAGTATTAATTTTTTTAAAAAAACTATAAATCTGCAACCCTTCTAAATTATTTTGAAGTAGCCTCATATTTCTCAAAAGCATGAATATTTTTCAGAACATCTTTTTCTGTTAAGATCTTATTTAAGTCAGGGCAGTATTGTTACAAAAGCTGTTGAATTGTTTATGGTGCTAAATACTCGCATTAGTGCCAGGAAGAGAAAAAGGGGGACTCTGACAATTTTAAACATTTGAACAACTCTATAACCTTAGGTTCTTATTAAAATATGCAGTTATATTTCCATCCACATCTGAAATCGGCACATCTTATTGGACTAAGTGAAGGCATTTCTGGACAGTGCAGCATTGATAATTAAAAAATATATGCTAGGACTAAAACCGAGTAGTGAAAAATCAAAGCAAACACTGAACATTCGGAACAGTCCCGGGAAATGTGGGATACTGTATAATTAAGTTCAAAGGAAATTATTAAAGGAATTAAACATGAGAATTAAAAAATGTATTAATCTAGTGACGGATCTATTCGCGACATTTTTCCTACTAATCCTATTGGGGAAACTTTGGGGCTAGCATTCCCATTAATTCACAGCCTTTCAAGAAGAAACCATGATATTCAAATTAGTTTGACTATATAAAGTCTATAGGTTTTGTAGATGTATTAGAGAAGGAGCCGGGGAGCTGTTACGTTAGTGTGAATATTGGAATATTTCATTCACAAATATAGCGAGAGTTAAGGAAGTAATTGCTATGAGACTAAATTATTAGACTGAGGATTTAAGATAGTAGAATTAGAATTAGTTATCGATTCACTAGCGCTTGTTCTCCTTATCTAGTTCACGTAGTCGGGTTTACTTAGAGTTAGTTATTGAGATTAGATAACGCTTTATATATCACTCATAGGTTTCCTTTTGTAGTTTCACTTTCGATTGTTTAAGTGTGTTTAAAGATAAATAAACTAATTGTTATTATGGAAGTTGCTGGTGATGCTTTGTCCCCCCCCCCACCTTTAGACAGGCAAGACGGAGAGCGAGGGTGCCGAATAACTTAAATAAATTTGAACGAGTGCAGTTGAGTGCTGCAAGAATAATTACTGGCCTTCGTAATAGCCGCCCTAATAATATTGTTCTGTATGAGAGTGATTTACCGCCTCTTTCTATGAGAAGAAGTTATAGCCCGGTAAAATATCACAATAAGCTATCTAGCAACAATGCCCAGCACAGAACTTCTGCCTATCTCCATTCTTGGATCAATAACAGGCGATTAAAGAAACATAGCCCTTTTTCTTTGGCAGTTGATATGGGTCTGTTTTCTGGAAATGTTGAATCTCACTCCTTAAAGCCATTTTCCCATTTTAAGTTCGAATCTGATCACAAACATTTCCAGACTGAGCTAATGACCAGGGTGTGTAAAAGGTCTGATGTACCAGAATTTACTAGACAGGTTGCTCTAGAGACAATTGATGGCATCCTTTATATGGCATTAAAAATCTATACTGATGGCAGCAAGGGCGACGGTGGTATTTCTGGAAGCGGCGTGCACACTGAGACACCTGATAGTACATTTGACATCAATATTAGGAGAGAGAGAGAATATCAATTACTGTTCTGTTTTTAGATCTGAACTTTTTGCAATTTATAGGGGATTGCAATTTATTGACACAGTTTCTGACCTTTTCTTCAGGGACATTTGGATTTTAACAGGCATTCATGCTTCTATACAGCACCTTTCTCGTTGGACAACTGTTGGAGATATGACAAGCCTAAATATTCTAGATGTCCTGGTTAGACTTTCTTCTAGAAACTGTATATATTTTCAATGGGTCCCCTCCCATATTGGATTGAATGGTAACGAGATAGCCGATAGTTTGGCCAAGTCTGCCACTGCTGACACTTTGATGGGTGACACTTGTATAATTTTTGCTGAACTCTCCTCTATTAAAAGGTTAGAATTGAATGAAATTTGGAGAATACCCCCTGCTCACCCTTGGTATTTTGTGAAAAAACCTCGTTGGTGTCACCAACTTAATATTCCTAGGTATCAGCGGACGGCTCTGTCGCGCTTTTTTAGTGGCCACATCAAGTCTCTGATTTTTCAACAGGGCCGGAAAGTCTTCCCAGAATGTCCTAGGTGCGAGGCTGATCAGGCCTCTCCCAGTCATATTCTGAATTGTTTGAGTTTTTAACATGACGAGGTTTTAGGAAATCCTATCTTGTTTCTGGATTTTTTGGAGATCTTTGGTTTTATGGAGATGGTGTAGTTGAGCTACACCATCTGGGATAAACAACAACAACAAATATACTTTATTTTATACTAGAATCACTGTGTATGTTTGGAGGTCTTTTTAATTCCAATAAATTTTCTATCAATATTTAAGGTTTTTAAGTTTATTTAGACTTACTTTTATTTTATCTTATTTTACTAATTTTTACTTTTATGCTTGTTACTTTTTTGTTCGTATTGTACTGGCGAGAAATATTAACATGGGGATGTGTTCACGTGGTAAGCTTTATTATCTTGTAGTATTTCATATAAATATTTTTAGCTCTATACTAGTAAGTAGTTTATTAAATTTTCCGGTAATAATTATTAAATTAGCATTAGTGTATTTCATTTTGTAATAATTACATATTTATAATATTTCTTCTTATCCCTATGAAACAGTAGCTTACGCATATTATAGGTGAAAGCTGGCAGGCCAAAAAACATTATTTAACCCTGCACTCTGGGTTCTTAAGGCCAAGAATTTGCTATTGTACTACTGCGGCTAATATTTCTTACTGTTCTGACTAGTTTTACTTTGGTTTATAACTATTTGTATATACATATATAATACCATTTCTAATTATATCTTTATAGCTATCTGAAGAAATTCGTATATTTTCAAACCTTTTCCCTAAATTTCTTAAAATCTAGCAAATTTCGGTTATTTTGGCAAGCTTTGAGACACAATTAATTTCTTCTTTAGGTTACATTAAGAAGAATTAACATCAATAAATAACTGTCGCATTCGATTTGATTCAAACAGAAACATATGCATTTGTTACATGCTAGATCCGTATGTAAAACATAAAGAATCCAATTATAAATGAAGAAATAAAAATGCCATTTTTACGTATATATTTTTATTAGTAATATAACATTTTAAAAATGAATGAATTATTTATGTTTGTATTAAGGTAACTGGGACGTCCGCGAGAAGGAAAAATGAACTTTTTTGCACCAACTTTAAATGGTTCTCACTTAAATTAAAAGCAACGAAAGTAAAATTTTTACGTTGAATTATCTGTATATTTATGAACTTGTTAATGTAAAAAAAATTCATTTTAAATTAGAAATAAATCTGTATGAGCAACAATTAACCAAAAACTATTTTTTATTTTTTATTTTTAAGCATGTTCTTATCTTTAGGTACACTTTGCATAAAATCTATTGCATATATAGCTATAAAACTTCACGGGGTTTTTGTAAGCATAACAATCCATAAAATGAAAAAAATGAAATTTTAAAATATATAAATTTATATAAAAAATTTTAAAAAATTTAAAAAAATTTTAATGTAGTGATTTAAATTTTCTTTAAATTTCATGCAGAAATTGTGCTATATCTAAAATTTGTGGATGTTTATTTGAAAAAAAATTCATTCACTTTCTTGAAAATTTGCGGATCTTATAGTATACAAAATATCAGCACTATAGATAAAGTAGATTTTGAGGAAAGCGTACCGGAATCACTAAAAAATACATTTTGAGAAAATTGCAAATAAAAATACTTTCATCTATGATTTGTAAAATAATATATTTTAATACAATATAAAGCCATACCATTATTAATTGTATTATTTTGCATCATTTCTCAGTTTTTAAATCGTAAGCTTAAAATTCTAGATTCTTTAGAAATCTTTTTAATTACTCTTTCCCTATTTCATCAACATGTATTATCAACGATTCACACCTTCTTCCATTTAAAATACCAAAGTTTTATGTCTATAAGTTTTAGTATTTTTACTTCACTTTAAACATCATTATTACAAGATATTGCAAAATTGCATACACATATTTTTATTGTTATAAAAATATACAAAAAAGGTGTCTTTGATGAATTTAAGAAGTTAATTTGACGTCTAATTTAAATGGAACTCTTTTTAAAAAGTATAACAAAAGAATCTCTGTTTTTGTATTCATACATATGAATATTTGTTTATTTTAAAGTAAAACCAAAAGTAATAAACATATAGAGAGTTA